>PVKB01004220.1:122374-153403 GCA_004027205.1 Ctenodactylus gundi | reverse complement strand
AGATCGGTTTGGCCTACAAACACCATTGGTGATTGTGCTGCAAGCAGTGTTGCAATAATATAAAAGCTGATTGGAGTCGATCCAAGGGAAAAATAGGATTAAAGAAAGGGGCAGAAAGGGAGATGCATCCACAATCTATTTCTAATTTTGCTGCAATGCAGAATACAAAATCTTGGTGGTTAGGAAACAGGTGACATGGAAGAGAACTCAGTGGAGGGGCTATATATATATATATATATATATATATATATATATATATATATATATTTAAAGATGAATAGTTGATTGTGTGTGTGTGTTGTGGAAACAAGTAGTGAAGACACAGGCGATGAATCAAAGCCTGCTGAAGTAATATCTTTGGATAGATGAAAGGAGGTCCACTTAGATTAGAACCTAAGTACTGGGTGTTCCTTGAGTACATATTTTTATCTGCAGAAGGAGTCAGAACCATTGGACACATATGAATATATTTACTATCAACATATCGGCACATTTAACGGTGGAAACATTCTTGGTTCCTAACTTAACAAGCTCCCTCCTTCACATCTGGTTAATCTTCTACTTGACTTTACTGATGACTTTGAACTCATGGAAGTTTTGGGTACGCATGGAAGATGTGCATTTGCTGCCAAAGTAGGAAGCAATAGCTGCCCCAAACAAGGTTAAGGTGTGAGGTCCCGACCCTCTGCTGAGTTCTCCATGGTTCCTACATACACAGCTTGCATCTCTGTGTGTGACTTTGGCTTGCAGGTAGCTATTGCCTCGCTCCTTCTCAGCCACAGTCATCTCACTTCTCCAGCTCAGACACAACAACTTTGATGGACTTGGCAGGTGGCTAACTGACAAGGGCAGCCCTGGCCCCTGGGAGACCCTGCCTCCCTTAACCCATAGCCCACCTACCTGCTCTCCCAACCTATCAGGTAACTCTGACTTGTCCTTTTTTCCCAACCCCTAAAGCGCACACCAACTCAACAGTCCATTCTTGACAATCGTAATGGCCATTTCACCCACGGTACATAAAAGCTCTGTTCTCCAGGTAATTACCCTCCCTCTTTTTCTTAACCCCTTAATCACTTGTCCTTTTCTCAAACTTTTTAGTGCCCCTTTTAATCCCTTTTTGATCTTTTTTGTGTTCCCCTTTTTATCACCTTTACCTTTAAAAATTCTTTCTTTTGTGCCTTTATGACCTTATGCCTGGACTTGCTACCCAGGCATCAGGTCACAGGGGCAATAAACTCTGACTCCGAACTCTCTGGCTGCTCGTCATACTCTTGGCTTCTCCTGTGGTTCTTCTTTGACCTAATATACGGTAAAATAAGGTAAAGATCCTTTCTATCTAGCCAAGAGTAAAGCCAGGATGTATATACGTAAGAAATCAAAACTTTAGGGGAAAAGATAGTTTTGACATTAAAAAGTGTTAACAGAAAAAATTAGTTTTGATACAATACAACTTCAGTACAGACATATCTGCTTTTTTAAAATCGGAGAATTCAATATTATTTATTTTTTGATTGGATGACTAATATAAAGCTTTTAACATACACACAAGCAAAATCACATAAGAACTAAAAATTTTATAACAGAGAGGAAAGCCTTGTCAAGTTCTATTTCTACCTATCTCAAGCTGTATAATGATTCTTGCTGACCATGAAGAAAATAATAATATTGATTAGACACCTGCTGTGATTAAATGCCAATAGAGGCTACAGAGGAGACCACACAATGTCCACAGTTTATCTTAAAATGTGAAGAAAAAGTATGTAGCAACAACATGGCAAATGACCACGATATCTAGAAGATGAGATCAAGAGGGCCTGGGAGACTCAAGGCCCACAGAGAGGTTGACCATGGGGGCCATATCAGAAAGGAGTCAAGGTCATTCACTTCTTTTGGACATGCCTTGGGGGGTTTATGTTGGTGAAGAGGCTATATCAGGGCTTCTCAAGCTTTATTTGTGGAATCCCTTGTAAGCCAAAGTAGTGCAATAGAACTTCTGGGAAGAGAAAGTCATGATGGATAGCCTTTGACTTCTCCTTTCAGTTTCAACTTGGGATATTATATAAAAAAAGAAGTTAGGGTTCGATTAACTTGAAAAAATCTAACATTTGAAGCATCACTGGGTTATATGATCTCTAAAATTTAGATCTAATCATTCATGGGAAAATCTCTGAGTGATATCATAATTATTTGGTTGATTTTTGTAAGAGAAAAATACGTCCTGAGAACTGTAACATAGTTGTCAATTTTGAGGGGATATAGTGGAATAAAGATGAAAAGATAAGTAGCCATCCTTAGAAGGAACAAAATCAGCAAAAGCATCGGATAAGGGTGAGAGAATTTGCTGAAATATAAAGGCAGAAAGGAAATGTAACTGTCATCAGCCGAGTTCTGAGGCGATCACCCAAAGAAAAGATGGGGACCTCAATCAACCATCTGGAATAAGTTCTAAGAATGTCATTGTGTCAGTATGAGACCTACAAAGATTCATTAGACAGAGTTAAAAAGTAAGAAAGACTAGGGAAAAAGTCCCAGCAGTGGGCTCACTCCGATGAAGAGGTTCATCGGAGTGAGGTTAGACTTTCATCACTGTGACCAAGATACCCGATGTAAACAGCTTACAGGGTGACATACCTAAATTGCTAATTTGTTTCACGGTCCTAGAAATTTTGGTCCATAAAGAGCTGACTTCGTTCGGAGCATCACAGTGAAGGTGGGAGGGCATGGTCCAAAGACACAGTTCACCTCATCCTAGCCAGAAGAAAGCAGAGAGAAAGGGATAAAGACAGGATGCCCCACAAAGGCAGTCCCAGTGACCTACCGTTTGCAACTGGTCCCTGCCTCCGGGGCTGTGAACTCATCAACGGATTAATGAAGAGGTCAGCTTATCAGGTCTAGTCGCTACTATAGACCCGATCTCTAACTCTCATTGCATTCAGACCAGAACCCAACACATGAATCTTTAGGAAACACTTTATATTGCAACTATATCACAGTCTGTTTTACCTTAATGGGAAATAAAATGCACACATAAGATTGTAGACACTCGGGACCTTCAGGATTCCTGAATTTTCACTTTACAGGTATCGAACAGTATTCATGCTATTTTAAAACTATTCCTTCTCTACTTACTTAGGTAAACATAGTAATCACTCTACAAATAAATTTCCTGATAGAAACTTTTATGTTGCATTTTATTATATTTTATAGCAAAATAAGTTTGTTTTAAAAGTAGCATGGTCGTGTTATTGGGCTTATTTGTGCTGTTTCTTCATATTTAATAGCATGCTGAATTTCGTTTTTTGTTCCATCTTGTGCCAGTGCAGGCATATCTGTTGCAAAACACGGGGCATCTCATAATCTCTCTCTTATTACATTAACTTAATCTAGCATTCTATTTGATAGGCTGTTCCTGTATCAAGAGATTTAAAATAAACTTAAAATGCAATGGATTATTTTTATCATGAATAAATTGTATTACATATGTTCATTTTGTATGTATTTTTCTTATTTTTCCCCTCCAAAAAATGGTGATATTTATAGCTTACAAAAATTCAGGTAGAAATTTTATACTAAATACTTATGCAACTTGTTTTATCTTACATGTATAAATTGAATGTAACATTGAAGTTATGATAAGTATTTAAAATTTTCAGTGTGTTTTTTTGTCTTGCACTTACATATATACTTCAGCCTGTTCTGCCTAAATTGACCTGGCGTTGCTGTATTTTTGTGGCTAGACTAACTTTGTGACTTTGAAAAGCATTCTTCACATTGCTTTTTATATGACATCAATTTCACCATGCACCAAAGGTGACTGAGAAATGTGTTTTGTTGGTTAAAAATATTACAGTAAGCTTCTGTCCTTCATGCAATTTTCAAATAAGAATCAATCAACTCTTGTGCAGTGATGTGCAAATTTTTAGTCAATTTTAACCGGTTTGGCACTTTCAAAGGTTAAGGCAGTTTAATGGTTGAAAGCACATTGCGGTGCAGCTAGCAGCAGAAGTCAAAGGGTGGAGGATTAGGGTTCGCTTCCTTTTAGCCGTGGCCATGTCTGTTTTCTGTCCAGGATGCCTCTCGCTGCCATTTAACCCATGCATCTTAAGACAAGAGGGGTTGGGAACTTGAAGTCCTCTGTATTCATTTTAACAAGGCCTCACTAGCACTTTGGTACATAATTTGTCATGAATGTCGGAGGTCAGTGGATTCTCAGAAGCCACAGCCAGCAGATGGTCATTATGACAGCAGTTATGTTTCAGAGGAAAAGGATGTTTTGTGATATTTACTTCAGCGTGCCTCTGTTACCACTCTTAGTCTATCAGAGAAGATTATACTTTAATTCAGATCATTCTTGTGACGAATTGCTTAGGAATGAGTAACAAAAACTAGATAAGTTTTCAAAAAACATTCTATTTAGGAACCATGATCTAAAATTCATACTGAATCATTCTTGTTTATCACTCTTGACTACTGATTTGAAATTTCTCAGTTTTGCAGATCTGATAAAAAACTACAAAAATAAAATTGAATTAAAAGAGTTTTGAAATGTGCTAGTATGAATGTTGACATCTAGAGAGATCATTGAAGTTGTTTACAATTATTGTAAGAACTATAGATGAATCTCAATCATACGACTAAATATCACTATCAAATGGCACCATCAAGTAGAACAAATAGAAATAAAACGATTCTATTTTACTATACTTCCAATTTTTGTGGGTTTCAATTTTAATAATTTGCTTTGTATTTTGTTCAAGATTATATTCATGTTATTTTATAGTAAAGAATTTTGGCAGGTCCTGACATCTAAAATTTAAAATTAAAACTCAAATTAAATTATACAGTCGTTAGATTACGTCAATAGAATTGAAGAAAGAGGTATTGACATTGAATAATGATGTGTATAATGTTTTCAATATGTCTTGGTTCCTTAAAGGATGAGTGTTGCACAAAGATTCCTTGGAAATACACCACTCAGGTGTGTGTGTGTCTATCTGAATTCATGATGATAAAGAAAGAAACCTATGTGAGGATGATAAAAATAAAAGCAGCAGAAATTCTGTCGGTAGCTTGACAGAAGTGTACTACCGAATGCGTGGGCATCCATCTGATGGAAATGACAAAGGAAGCCCTGAGAAAGATGCTGATTGGCTGTGGGTCTTCTTCTACCAGCACACCTGTGGGAACACCAGCTCTGTTAAATCACCAGTGTCCCGTGAGCTTTCTCACTAATGTTACTAATGATCTTATCTCATGGAAGACAGAAAGGGCAATGGGAACTGCTACTTTGAACTTCACTTTGATCTGAAAGAAAGATGCATTTAATGACCTAGAAGTGACAGCAACCTTGGGAGAAATTAAGACATTATATAGTTAGAATTAAGTTTAGCTGCCCGCAACAGAAAGCCCAGATTATCTGGTTTAGTGCTTAAGATTTGATTCTTTGGGGACAAAGTTCAGAGATCAGCTTGGAAGGGTTATGGTAGAAATATCTTAAATCAGTGCACATCCCAGGCCCCATTCGACTTTTCATTCAGAACAAAGCAACTGGGTTCCAAGCATGGGTTTAGACTGAAACTTCATTGCTTTTCACTTTTTTCATCTTTGACAAGTCATTTCATCTCTCTGTGCCCTATTTTTCCATCTGTAAATAGATTTATCATCACTAACTATAAATTACTTTAATGGAAATTGTTAATTGGAAGCATGGAAAGTAATTTAAAATAACTACTCAATAGCAATAGGAGGCAACATTTAATGAGCTCTTATCATGTCCAGATGCTCTTAACTCATTACTTACTGGGGAAGTTACAGATTGTAAAATGCAGCATCAAAACACCAGCCCAGGTAATGTGGCTACCTGATCACTGCCTTTACGCTGCTGTTTAGAGAAGAGGAAACCGAGATCCTTATCTCAAATGATTATTGTGGAGCCTGTACAAGTTAATATGAGCAAAGTGTGATGAATAATTCCTAACACATAGTAAATCTTACATTTCCTGGGGACCCTTCTTTTCTTTTCTTTACTGCTTCTGCGTTTCTGAGAGGTATCTCTTCACCCTAGTCCAAATGGTTGCTAGAGCTCCAATCATGTTAGTATCCATAAAAGAGAATCTTTATATCACCTTCTCTTAAGAACAATTACTGGATCCACAAAATCTCTACTGATAGCCAATTGGCCTTAATTTAGGCCTATGGATATACTTTGCTGCAAGATACTAAAATAAAAAAAGGTCTTATGTATTCTGTGTCCTGCTGGGAAAGACATTTTTATCACTTGGGAAACAAAGGAGAATTATTATTGGGAAATAGAGTTTCTCTGCCTTTGTCATCTAGTTTAACATAAAGATGGTCCAGTGGAGATTTTCAGAGAGGCAGGCAATTTAGATTTCTAAGATGTGAGGTGTAAATAAAAAATAAGTTAAAAATAAAATAAATAAAACTACATGCACTGAAAAAATAAACAAAAAGAGGGAAAATTATAGGCATAACTTCTGTCTAGAATGTCATCATCCAGATCTCACTTTCTACAAACAAAAGATTTAGAAAAAAATATTTGAGCAAACAAAACTTCTGGATAAATCATGAAAGAATTAACTGAAGAAATCATACAGATTGTTTGAGATGAGCTCAGATTAACAAATAAAATTAATGTCATAGATTTTTGTAATGAGTATCAAGAAGATTGGAGAGGTCAAGGTGCAACACAAAACCATCTATATGTTATGCTTCCTCTTCACCTTTCAAGAGTGTGACACACTTCAGTGTGGCAGTTAGCCTCTACCTGCTGAGCCTGGTCTGCCTTGTGCTTTGAACATGCCGTTTCTACCAGAAAGATCTCACCTGTCTTCTTATGTAGCAAAGCCGATACTTCTTTCAATAAATAGTTTCAATCATCCCAGAGAGTCCAGAAGCAAGACAGTTTCTAAAAGACTTACCAGTCAGATGATATCCAACATCTATTTACAAAGTGGGTGGGGTAAGGCTAGCTAGGTTATCTGGTATCTAAAACTCAGATTTTATTTTTATTCCACATCTATCCCAGAATCCGTCCTAAGTGAGAACAGGAACAGATTTCGTCAGTACGTAAGAAAAACGCTATAGCAAGGACAAAATGGAAAACAAAGTCACCTATCGAATCCAATGAACTGAAGATTGGGTAAGAATCTCTTCGTGTTAGGTGGAGATGTCCCAAAGGAAGAATCGGGTAATGAGCCAATTGGAAACACCAGTCGTTTTCATACGTCTTTGGTTGTCTTAAAAGTGTCTTCAAAACCATTCAATGGTCTTTGCAGTTGTCAGTTTCCATTCTTTATAAATGGACTTTTGGGGTAACTAATGACAATTGTGCAAAGTGAGGCACAGAAAACGCTCTGCTAAGGTGTGGACACAAAGTACGTATCAATGCTGTGTAGCTTTAAAATCATGAATGAGTAGCCAAACCTGCCTAAAACAGACTGAAACAGTAATGTCCTGGTTTCCCAAGGGGAAATGGCTTTCTCTCCACTTAAAGACCTTGCACACCCATTGTTGAAGTAGCTGTGCTTCCTTTAAACTGACTCCCATTCCAGGCCCCTTTTGACCTTTCTGTCTCTGTCAATGTCTTCATCATTCTGGGTTATCCGAGCTCAAATATTGAAAGTCGTATTCAATTCTTCCTACTTCTTCTTTGCAAGCATTCACTTGTCAAGGTATGTCGACTCTGAATGTCCCGTGTCACTCCCATCCATTCCCATTAGCAGAGTTCAAGTCCCCCTTTCTTCTCTCCTGAACTGTTTCAAATCTACCCACCTGCTCTTTCACCTTTTGTCCCTCCTCTGTAATAATGCTTCCTCCAGAATTCTTCCTGTAACATTTCATCTCATTTACTTTAACCCATCATTTCAATCTGTCACTTTCACTCAAAATTATAATTCTGTCATGCACAAGTCATCACCTCTCCCTGACTTTTCCCCACCCTTGATTTCTATATAATTCTCCAAATAACATAATTCAAAGTAGATGATAATGGTAAAATAAAGAGGAATCCTACACAGGCGAGCCATTTCCAGGGCTGACAACAATTCAAACCAATGTAACAATATAAATGTGTATTGATTTTCTGTGTTCTCTGAGATGGTATAGCATAATAACAAATATCTTATACTCTTTTCTGGTATATAGGGTTGAATTTAAAAATGTATATTCTCATTTTTAATCGTAATTTGGTAAAAGGATTTTAAGTCAACCAAGGACAAAGGAACATCAAAAATCGGTGATAATGTATCAATTTTTAAAAGTTATAACAAAAGTCATATTGTTGTTAAACATCCTTGAAATTCTCCTGCTTTTTTCTAACTAATGTATACCACCGTTTATGCCACCTTCTTGAGCAATTCTGGATTCCTTCCATGCACGACTGTAGGAGGTAATCATGGTGGCTTGACATTACGGAGGATGTTGCTGCTGCTGCTGCTGAGTACTCGCCCATGGAAAAGAGGCCTCAGATGCACAAGACAGGGCAACATTTTCCACCTTGTTCACCAGATCTCGCCCTGTGGTGTTGCTGCATACTTCCCAAAGTCAAAATGACCACCAAAGATAAACATTTGGAGTCAACTCAGGACATTAACGCTACCGTGGTAGCACATCTAATAACACTCAAGGAGGAGGACCCCCAAACTGTTCCAGACATGACCAGAATTATAAGGCAAGTGGGTCCCGAGTGAGGCCGAGTACTTTCAGGAGGTTAATGACAATGTTTATTTTATCGTAATGAACTTTTTTTTCATAAATTAAAATTCCATTAAGTATTTTAATCATATCTTGTAGAAAAATGGTATTATTCTACATCTCAAATATAAAATTTAATGTTAATAAAATTGCCATGGAAGGCAGTTTAGTTCAGTGTCCACAAATGCTGTTTGTCTAATACACTTTCTTTTTTAATAAGCTCCCACTAAACCTATGGAGATGGGAAGAATGAGACATAGCTCCTATTCTGGATAGAAAGAAAATGCAAAAATATTAACACAGAAAGCTGAAGGGGTAAATTCCCGTGAAATAGTTGTTCAAAATAGGAAGAACATCTGAGGGCTGTTCTTGAACTCAATTTGGGAACAGCTACTAGGAGGGCAATCAATGAATATTTTGAAAGAATTAAATTATTGGGAATTGTCTTTGGCAAGGCTCAATGGAGGAAAACCATGCAAGCTGTAAGTATAGGGAGAAAAACACAGATGATGATGATAATAATAATAATAATAATAATAGATTATTCTTCATTTAAAACCATTAATCACTACTTAAAAAATCCTCCTCTACATTAGTCAGTCTTTTAGTTGCTAAAGCAAAAGGTCCAACACTTTTAAACCCGGATGGGACAGCTATGCACAGTCCACATTCCGGTAGCCAGGAAATGGAAAGAGAAGCTGGTGACAGGCGTGAACCCGCCCAGGCCTTCCCCCAAGTGACCCGGTCCCTCCCACCAGGCCCTACCTCTGAACTTTACATCAAGGGAGTATTCTAGATCTGAAATAGGACTGGCCCTCCTTGTTTTTCCTCACATTGTCTTTCAAATTTGTATCTGAAGTCTTATTTCTGTTTTTTTCTACTTCTGTATTAACTATTAATGGCTCTTAAGTTCTGCCATGAGTCTCTTATATTTTCATATTATTCTATATACACTTTCCTTTCTGGGGGAGAGGGGTACTGAGAATTGAGCCCAGGACCTTTGTACTGAGCTACAGCCACAGCTACCTGCTCTTTTTAGATTTTATGTGTAAAAAGACAGAGTCTTCCAAAATTGCTAATTTACCCATGCTATGCTCAAATTTGTATATCTCCTGCCTTGGCCTTCTAGAAGTTTTCTAGAAACAAAGAAAAAAGACAGATGGATGACCTAGCTCATGATTACCGAGGAGTTTGACCTCTTTGGTATATTTTGCAACGCAGCCTCTTGCAGTTGGTCATATGCACAAAGCTCTAGGTCAGTCTGACTTTCCCCTGTCTTCCTCTGTCCAGAAGCTTTCTCTTCTATACGCCGCCCCATGGAGCTAATCCCTTCCCCACTCTTTAAAACACAGTCAGAGAGTTACCTCCTCCCTCCACAAGCATCCTCTCAGTTCTTTAGTCTGGCCTAGGCTAGCATTTACATTTTATAAACCCCTATTATAGCACTTCCCTAAATCTATTACTATTATTTATGTTTTGATCTCGATCCAAGGAGTTTCTGAGCTACCGGGAAATGAGAACTATGTTACTGTTCTTTGATTCCCTATTTTAGTTATCATCTTATCACCTCTTAGTTCTAAATTTATCTACATTTGTTTATTTTTTGAGACAAAGTCTCTCTCTGTAGTCTAGTTTCATCCTGAACTCATTATGTCATCTAGGCTGGCGTCAAACCCACAGCGATTCTCCTGCATCAGCCTTCTGAGTGATGGGATTACACTAGATTCATTCTTCTCTGCTTTATAATGCCACTGCAAGGCAATGAAATAGTCCTTGCTGAGCCAACACATTTTGTGTTAGGGCTTTATGGAGAGAAGACTGGAAGAACGTACAGAACAGTAAAAGGCAGGCTGTGCCGCGGGACAGTCCCTTCTGCCCCTCGGAGAGTTTTGCTTTCTTGTTAGTGTTATTACTTTGGAAACAACACGAATTTATTGTCTTAAAACTGGCAGGGTCACATGGGCAAAATCGCTCCCAGTGGGAGAGAGCAAAGTAATAAGGAGACATTCATTCGTTCACTTTGTCTTCATCTGGAGCCACCAAAATGACATGAAATCCATTTTTGGGTATTACCCGTGTATCCCAGTGAGATTGGAAATGTCTCTTTTAAGTCCGAATGAAACATTTGACATTATTTTGAATTTTCTATGCACAATATAAAGACAGCGATGAATAATGTGCTAGGTTTTCAACCATATCGGCGCTTGTTAATCTGTAATCTGGTTCATGTAACTGGATGTTACTCCTACCACTGGACTGAATAGAACTCATTACAGGAAGTATCATAGGATCATTCCAGCCCCCACTGGGGAAAACTGAAGTTTTTAACTTTGAAAATGTTAAAACAGTAGAGATTTTTAAACATGTCCATGTAAATGATAGGAAATGATCTTTCATTCTTGTGACTTATTTTTCTTATGAATAATTGGTTTAGTTCACTCAAAGTCTTTTCTGCATCTATTCAATGTCAATTTTTATGTAGTGTGTCAATGTGTCCTGTTATGTTGGTTTATTTTTTAGTCTCAAGTTACCCTCATCTTTCAAACTAAAGTTCCAAAACAAAACTTTAATGTGGTCATGATGCATGTGCATATATCACTGAAGCTTATTTATTTTTAAAAATTGTATTAATATACTTTTGTGATGAGTAATAATGATGTTCACTTTATAGGCAATATGCCCATCAAGAGACAGATGGATTTAAAAATGTTGTATAATACACAAATGAATATTACCCAGCCAGAAAGAACAAGGAAATTATGTCATTTGCAGCGTAAGTGGGGCTTGAGACCACAGCGCTAGGTGAAGTAAGTCCAACACAGAAACTTAAATGTGACACAGTCGCTGTTACATGAGAAATTTAAGATATAAATAAGTGTGTGAGTTAAAGGAGAGATGTTAAGAAACAAGAGGGATGAAGAAATGGATTGATAGTGGAAGAGTAAAGTTTGAGGTGCTGAAAAGGATCAAAAATGTTCATACTATGTTATATGTAATGCCGATCTTTGGCAGTCTCCTTGAACACTCTGCTAGTCCTCAGTAGAGACCAAGTTTGGCTTCACTGCAGAGTCTGTCACATTTTTTCAGTCATTTGATGGGACTTTCCTAAGGCTGAGGGACCTCCTGTTTTATCCTGAGGTCTCATAGTCACTCCAAAGTCATTCTTTGGGTCCAGCTGGGCCCACTTTTCCCTTCAGCAAGTGTCTTGCCCACCAGAAGGCCACATGCCTCCGTTTTCTCCAATGCAGTCTTGTTTTCTTCTCTGGGCAGAATCCTCTTCTGAGCTCTTGGATTCTTTTTCTTCACTCCCCCTCATCCTAGATATATTAACCACTTTCTGCACTTACTATTTATTAGGCTTCCAGTCCTTACTAGATTTTGTTTTCTACTTAATAATATTTCGTATTAAATTTTCCCTTTTCCAATTACTGGTACAGTTTCTATGTGTGGGCTGTACTCTGACTAATGTGACCCCTAGCACAATGCTGGCCATGCCTGGAGGAACAAACCAACTATGGTTGAATCGTTTCCATGATAATCAACAAAAGGGGCTAAAAGTCTAGCTTGCTAGGTCAGCTGAAGGAGGACTAGATGTGAAAATCTTTGAGAATATTCAGCTTTACTTAAAATAGCAACCAAGTGTACAAGTGTAATAAAAAATCACCATGAAAATTAAAATATGAAAACAGTTACAGAAAAGACACATTGCCACTGATCCCTCCAAAATGCTCACCCTCTCTAAAAACACTTATTCCACCATTTCTGCCACTTTCTGAAGCAGTTCAGAATTCCTCTTTAGGTGTCTTTGGTTGTGGAGTAGCTGCCTTGATGTTCTTCTCCAATTCAAAACAATTACCTTTCATGTTCACTTTGATGTTGGAGAAGAGCCAGAAGTTTTCTAGTGTCACATCTGGGGAATCAGGTAGATGAGAAGACACTGTGATGCTGAAATGACTCTGCCTTTTCCGTTGGTTGGCACTTGGCAGTGGGATCCGTTGTGGTTTGGACAGAGCATCACAGGCTCCCTAATGAAAGAGACTTTCCAGAACTACTGCAGAAAATGGAAAAAAAAAATGATGGGACAGGTGTGCAAACTAGTGGATCTATGCTCTGGCAGTCATGTATGTTGTGTATCTTAGAATAGTTACCCTGAGAAAGAGGTACTGCTGGAATACCTAACCTAAGAATGTTCTTCTTAGAAGTGTCTTTTATGAGAGAGAGAGAGAGAGAGAGAGAGAGTTTGCCTAGCCAAAGTTATGAGACTCAAAGATAATAATGATAACACATTGTAATTTCACCTTGTGTGCCTTACATCATGAGGGAAGTGTGTGGATTATTTTAAGGCTTCCACTGACTTGGGAAGTGTTATTTCTTCTGATTGTGGCCGGTGGAAGTACACTCTTTCCCATGTCGGGATGAGAAAGACCCTCCACTTTGTGCTTGGGTGGAGCACTTCTCATTCCCTTTCTACTCTTGTGCTGCAGTAGCTCCTTGAAGCCACCTAAGAGGCTTAGCAGTTTGGGACAAGTTGTGGGGAGAAATGTCACTGTTTTTTCCTTCAGGTAACAATTCAAACATTAATTCCCACGAATAAAACATTGAAATTTCCTGTATTGCTATGATAAGCATGATAAATATAATATTCCAGTATAATGTTTGATACATATTCTATATACAAATAAAAATTAGAACAGTTAACACGGGATATTTATGTGGCCTCCCACTGACTTTGAAGTTAAATCCCAATCTCTTTGAGTTTATCTCCTATTGCTCAAGATGTTTAATTTTTAACAAGTGTTTTGGCTTTTCCTTTCCCCCTTCAACTTCTAGAATATTCCAAGCTATTCCTTGTTTTAGACACTCACCACATGCCACATTTTTTCCAGAAAGTTTATCCTTTCCTTCCTTCTCTGCCTGTTATTTTCAATCATGCAATTCTAACTAAAATTTTACTTCTGAAATTGTCTAGATTCTCCCAGTAATTATTTTCCCATAAATCTCTCTCATATCACATCACAGTATGTATTAAATTTTATTAGAATACAGTTGTTCTGTAATATATACTTTGAAGTACATATTACAACTTCCTGTAATATAGCCCTTTTTGTGTGGATGTTTATTGGTTAAATTTCTGCCCTTAATTTTATCTTAGACTGATTCATTTAAAAAATTTAGTGGGGAAGAGAGCTGAATATTATAGTCTGACTAGTAAAACCATGTATTTTAACATATGTTCAAGAATTTCAAACATGTTTATTCCAGTTTGTTACAGCTGAAATGTTATATAATGAGTCATCTCACAGTTTAGTACTTTAAAACAATCAATCTATTATAACTCATGATTTCATGGGTGAAGAATTTGGCTAGGCCTGGCTTAGAGATTCCATCTTTATCATGTGTCGTGTGGCAACCACTTGATAACATTCAGCTGATTGATGGACGAGCTTGTGTGTATACAGGAGTCATGAGACCCACGGACTAGCACCTGTTTTTGGCATATTAGAAACCAGGCCACACAGCCTGAAGTGAGCTACTGGTAAGTGAGCTACATTTCATCGGTATTTACAGCTGTTTCCCACCACTCGCGTTACTGTCTGAGCTCTGCCTTCTGTCAGACCAGAAGCAGTATTTGATTCTCACCGGAGCACAACCTATACCATAAACTCTGCACACAAGGCATCTAGCTGTCTGCTTCTTGTGTGACTCTAATGTCTGGTGATTAAAGTGGAATCTATTGTCTGGTGATTAAAGTGACAATAGTACTGCCCGACCTATTCATTTGTGGAAAAATTGCTTCCCACAGAATCAATGGCTGGATCCAAAATGTTGGAGATTACTGGTCTATAAGATTCAAAATGAACCTTCTCAGTTTTTCAGCATTGTGTGAGACAGAGAGATCGAAGACAGCAATGGCAATCTTGACTGGGTCCTTTACATGTGAATCAACATGGACCAAACTCTCTGTTGGACAAATTTATGCTATCGCAGCTCAAGGCTCCTGAACAAGCTCCAAACTAGAAAGAACACAAGCAACTTGGCTTGCAAGTAAACCAACGTGTCTCATTCAGCACACTACTCTTTATTCATATTTTATTAATGTCTTATGTTTACATTTACCTTTTGTTTTTTAAAGTATTTGCATGCTTACTTTTTATATACCATTTTAAAAGATGTCAAAGGAGTGGTGAAAGGCTTCAATACTGTCAACTCTAGACTCAGGTCTAAAATTGTCCCCTCAAAAAAAAAAAAAAGCAAACAGATAAAAGCTTTTGTTGGATGTGGAGGTACCTGAGTGTAATCCCAGGGGCTTAGGAGCTCGTGGCAGGAAATTGGCCTGTTTCAGCCTAGCCTGGGCACTTTAGCAAGATCCTGTCAGAAGAAAATAAAACATAAAAACAGCTGGGCCCATAGCTCATTCGCACAGCACTTGGCTGATGTATGAGGCCAGGAGTAACAGCCCCAACAATAAAAATCTATTGGAAAAACTTCCTGAAGTATTTTAGCAAATTCTTCTTTTCTGGAAGTGTATTTAAAATTTTGAATAGGAAACTCATTATCATATATATATATATATATATATATATATATATATATATATATATGATCCCATATGAAATAATGACATAAATGAAATTAAAATACCATTCATATTATCAACTTTGTGCAAAATTACTTTTGTTTTGATTTGTAAACTTAGGTTTGGATACAAATAGAATTATTAAATGAGCAGAATAGTAGGGGTAATTTTGCCTTTGCAGTCTTGCCATACACATGACTGATGAAAGAGTTTCTGTCAAGAGCAAGGTGTTCTAGTGTTTATTGCTAAATGTTTATAGTTATATAATTTGTCATTTTAAAAGAAAAGCCCTCTCTTTCTATGCAGCCTATCCAATGAGGCATCAGCTCTGTAATGCCATATGAACACATACGTAATGCTAAAATATGCTTATATTTTAAGCTTGGATTCTCAGTAATTAAATGCAATCATTTTACTAATAGTGTTCCCCTCAGAGGTTAATCACCATTCACAATAGTGGAAAAGTTAATAATGGAATTTAAATGACACTTGGAAATTGTGGCTAACTCCCTCATGGGCATTCAAGTTTTATTTTCCCTCAAGACATTTACCTAGACACTCTTGGAGATTATAAAACAGGAACACTGGAGATTTAGTACGAAAGGGAAAGCTATGTTTTCCCATCCTTCTTTTCGGCCTCAGCATGCATTTGGTCAACTCCTTTCTGCTGTGATGTAGACTATGAAAAATCTCTCTTCAAACATGGTTTCCTTTTTCTCACAAATAACAAAGAAAATAAAATGGTGCTCCAGAATAACATCTGGCCTCCAAGTTAAAACTTAAAGTATGATTAAATTGCGTTTCAATCCGCCCCTCACGCTAATCGAGGCAGATACAACTTTTGCAAAATAAATCATTTTCCTTCACACAATTAAACAGCGCTGAGTCCCGCCTAAAGCACTTAACCATAGGAGAGAGTGCTTGGACGAGAACGTAGAGAAAAAATTGAGCAAGGTAGGTAGGTAGCCACTTAATTAATTTTAAAAAGAGCCCTAAATAACTCTAAATATTTAGGCTTGGTGGTTTAAATGTGCTTGCAGGGATGGCTATTAGCCTGTTGCAGAGATGGTCAGTTTATTCATGGGACAATACCAGGCCTAGTGAGGCCCGCTGTGAAGGGGAACAAAGAGCCAGTAGCCCCACCTACGTCCATTCTCCCCTGGCGACACTCCTCGCTCACAAAGCCCCTTTCAACTCTTCTTTTATGCTAGATGTCTACTTTTTCTGCTTCAGGTCTCTTTTGGCTGCTTTCCCGCTCTTCCAGCATGTCGGACCCTAGTCGCAAGCTGACCACGGGCTTGTCACCGAGCACCGCAAACCGCAAGCCAGGAATTCAGCAGTTTTGTACAAATTCTTGCACGCTTTTACTTTCTACAAAGTAATGACCAAACGTGGTTTTGGACAAGCGCAGTTTGATCTCCTGGAGACAAGTGTCACTGCACTAACCCTAGAGTGACATGAAGAATGGCAAAGGTTTCTTTGTTTGCCCGTTGATGTTTCAAGTAATCCAGCATGGGTAAATAGCCCCACCTGCACACTATGAAAATGGTAAAATCCATTTGTGTCACTCTGTAAAGATCATGTGCTTGGTTTTGAGTTTTGCTCTTCAAGATTTGTTTTAAACATTTGAAAATTACAAATCCTTTCAGGTGAAGTATAAAAATATGTATGCCATGGCTCTAGAAGCCATGCATATAATATGGGATAGATCAGATATATAACATTACAAGTAAAGGGATAAGAAGCTTTTAAATTAAAGTCTCTAAATTCAAAATTTGTAATATTAAAAGAAAATATAATCGGATCAATGAGATACAACGATATAGTCCTGATGAAAGTTTATTCACAATTTTCTTCAGTCATTTGTTCAAAATACAGCACAATCTACCACTTCATGTCATTTGAGCGTGATCTACAGCATAAATTAAATGTCTTTTTAAAAACTAAGTATTGCTGGTAAAATTTATGAGGAAACTTTATTTTTAATTTGATTTAAAGTGTAGGTCATTGAATCCAATGAAAACTACTATTACAAAATACTTCTTTATATTTCACAAAGAAATTGTCCATTTCCTTTTTAAATGCAAAGCATTTTTAAGATTTAATATAATTCAGATCATTGTAATCAAAATTCATAATACAACTATAAAATTTTGTCAACATGGGTTCTTTTAATCCCTCTAATTCAAACATTAAAATAACTTTCTCATCTCAAGGAGAAATGTGATTATTTCCTTACTTCTCCCTCTGCTTTGGAAATACACTTATGCTCAATCTATTATTTCAGCTTTGCTTTAAAATTATTTAATTACTTGTATTTCTGTGTTCTTGTTCTTGATAAAGGAATGACAGAAGCCGTGTTTAAAAAAATTTGCCCACTTCCGTTAAACATGTGGCTCATGGATGCCCTTTTAATTGGGCCAGTTCTGCTCTTCCCAAATCTCAAATACTTTCAATAAAGCGCATGTGCACGGAAGCGATGACGGCCCTTAAAAGCAGTCATAAATTTAGTCGCTGGGAAATGAGAAAGCTTCACAGATGACTTAATTTGCTGTGGGGACCTGCTCTTCCTCCATGCGTAACCTCTGCATTTTGCTGCCCGTGACCTTCAGCAACATCCACCTGCTGGAAGCCATGTTTGATTCTCTGACCAGGGAAACGCCTGCGTGGCAGCAGAATGGTATCATAGGACAGAGTGATGGAATTTTTCTTTCTCTGTCATCATTAAGGGGGTTCCCCCTATGGCGAGGGGGATGAAAAGTGCGATTTAATGTTCTCTGGAGAGTGGCAGGGGGAGAAAAGGCTCAAAGCTTCGCCCGCTGCTTTCCGAGTGGGTCATTTCAGTCCTTGTGGCGAATGGGATGTCCCAGTGGAATTTGCCATAGACTGGCCTGAAAAGAAAGGGATTAAGACCCTTTTAAGGATGGAAATGTAACAAAAGGAACACTTTTATGATGTAGCAGCATAAAATAAGGGGCTTCATTGTGCAACTGATTGCTAAAGAACTTTGAATTGGGTAGCCCAGCCCAGTAGGCCCTGTTCCCGGAGGGTTTAGTGAGGCTTGTTCAGAATGAGGTGTCTAGGGCGGAATCAGAGTGCTGCTCTCATTTCGGGGCAAGCTATGTTCCTACGTGATTCTTTTCCACACCTACCGAAAAGTGGCCTGTAGGGAGATTATACTCTAGTGAAAGTTGCTGCTAATTAAAACAAGTAATTAGTGTTCCTTCAGGCTTTGCGGTTTCACTCACTTTTGCCTGCCAGACAGCATTAGTTTAAAGGCAATCCAATTTCTAGCAATAACAGACTGTAAAAAAGTCATTTAACAAGTATATAAGTGTAAGGTTACAGTTCAGGCGTTGATTTATCTTCCAGGCTGGTTAGAAATGCTGTAGTGAAGTTGAAAAGAAAGAAAGTTAAATGGCTTTTTAAAAATATCACATTGAGGAAAGAAAAATGAAAAGAGAGACTACATGTCTCAGTCCATTTACAAAAACCAAAACAACAACAACAACAACAAATGACAAGCAAAAACTGGGAACATGTGAGACTTCCTAAATCGCATTAGGAAACCAAAATTGGATTTAATCTGTTTTCTCATAGAACCCTCACTTAGCATTTTGTAAACAGATCACTTCATTAAGTCCTTTTGTTTCTTCTCCGCCTTTGCTGAAACAGGGACTTTTTATTGACTGATTCTCATTGAAATGAATTGGAGCAGCAGAGTTGAACATAACACATTATTACCTCCTTCTTTTTCACAATTCCAAAATGACTAGCATGTCTTTATTTTGCATAGCTGGTGGGAGGATTTAGTTAAACTCGGTAGCTCTAGACACAGATTATAATATTTCATTACAAAAATGATAGAAGTGAAATTAATATAAAAGCAAATCACACTGAATTGAGGCCTTCCTAAAATTCTTGACTAACAGCTCAATTTCCACTACCTGACATCCTTATGTAATTGCTCCCTTTGCTGCTTAAAATTATTTATTTTGGAGGTTGGTTTCACCAAAGATCTGTGTGCTATTGTGCAAGCAATTGAATAGAGCTGTTTTAAAAATCAGTCATAACTCAACTTTCTCTTGGACAAATAAATTCAAAATACCTTAATTAATGCAACATTTTCAGATTCGTCAATTCTTCCAATACTATGTGTTAGAAAGAACACCCAATATGCTCCACAACCAAGTGCTCTGCACTTTGTAGCATGCTGTTCATGTAAGTAGTACTGCAAAAGGGGAAAGGCATTTATTATAAACCATTTATGCTATTAAAATGTTGGTTAGCATCTCCTATTCAACTAATGGGTTCTAAATGTGGCCGTGTTTATGAATCGATTACATTGAATGATGTTAGGTAGCCCAATCTGATCATCCCATGTTAAAATAAGACTGTGGACTGTAGGTCTGCCATATTTTGAATGTTGATTTTAAATATGAGGACGCCTTTCACCAAGCCTGGGAGATTGTTTCAATTAATGAAATAATGTTTTATCATTGAACTTATAAAGTATAAACTATAATTTAGAGTTTGAAGTTAGGGTTTTCAGCTTTTCAAATTCATTGTTCATATTATCTAAAGAAAAAAGAATTTTAGCCACTGAACGGAAAGGAAGAAATCGTTCAAGTAGCACATGGCCAGGAAGTACAATTCATTTGTGTATCTGCTTCATTTTTAGAAACGTGTTTGAGACAAACCAGTGTAATTGCTAATAACTCATTTGCCTAAGAAGGCATATGTGAAAGAGTAAAGATTGCTTTTATTACTAAGTGTAGTTTCATATAGATCATTTTTCCACTAGAAATTTTACTTTCAGAAATTCAAAAGTCCCTTCGTACCCCTTGCAGGAAGTCAACTGTGATAAATCGGAAAAACTTTCCCTTCATTGCGTCTTCTTCCTGATAATCAGAAATACGTTCAGCTGGTACTTCTTAAAGATATCAAGATAGCTTTTGAATTTTGCTTTGTTTTTGTTTGTTTTGCTTTGTTTTATTTTTGAATGGCAGACAGCCTTCTTTCCAAATTGGTGTCTCATAATCTTTAATTCTCTGAAATTGAATTTAAGATGCATGCCTCAAGTCTCCCTTGAAAGTCAGTTTGTCTTTTATTTCAGGGCTGATGAGCCAGCTGTGGCAGCTGCCCAGGCCTGGGGCAGCAGAGGGCAGACTGTGTAGAGACCTACAAGGCCAGTATGAACGCTTATGGACCCTGATGGAACCATAAGAGATACTGTAATAGCTCGCGTTTTATGTATTAAGCTGTATTTGCACAACAATTCCATTATAATACCAAGATAATCTTTGGAAGTAATTTTAAAACAGCAAATGTATAAATGCTGAGTCTCAAGTAAAAGAAAACAATTTTCTAAAGCCAAATGTCTTTTATAAGAGATTCCAATTGTCATTTGATTCTATTTTAAAGATAATTTGACCTTATGAGTCACTCATTTCTTAAATGCATGTCTCAAATATAATTGTTTCATTTGGAGTTGAAGATAAAAAAAACAGAAAAATAACCTTTTGTGATTTGTTCAGTTGCTTGGCAGTGCTTTTATCTAACCACAAGGAACTCTAAGCACACAATTATTAGCATTAAAATTGATGTTTCCAAAAGTTCAATAACAATTTTGTTTTTAAAAAATTACTGAAAATAATGGTGACTCCAAGTCCTCTTTATATTTTTTTATATTCCTTTCAATATGGCTATTTAATCTAAGTTCGCAACACTAGACTGTATGACCGATCTTTGAGGAGAATGGTGTATAATCTTAATGTAGTTCTTTATGTAGATAATACTAGTTAGTACTTATTGAATTTAATATAATTAAATTTGAGTTTTAATCAGCATTTTTATTGAAGAAATAGTGATAAATAAACTTTCATAGTAAAACTCATATTTAAGAGTTTCTCCAAAAACTGAACCCTACAAAAGACTGTGTAATCTTGTAAAGCGTGGTATTTGATGATACAGGTCCTGTGTCATCTCATACCAGGTAAGACTTTTTCAACATATGACACTTACTCTCTACATACATGGCCGCACTGGACAGGCAGAGTATAAGTAGTGCTCATGGGAAGCTGCACTGTGACATGCACCGGACCAACCACTGCATGCATGTTTTCTCATTGTCACAGTCTTGGACAAGAAGATCACTAGCTTCTATTGTTCAAGTAAGACACCCACAAAAAGGAAGAAAAAGATTTGTTTTTAATATAGTTGCATTTTTTTTCAGGCTTGGAGACTAAGAATCATAAATTTCCCAATCTGGGCAACTTAGTAAACTCCTGTGTAAAAATAATAAGATGAATCAAAATTGAATTTAATATTAAATTTGATTTTAAAAAGAAGTTGGATGTAGCTCAGCACAAAGGTCTTAATCTCCAGTATCACTCAAAAAGGTATTTGTTGCTAAATAATCATAGATTACATGCAAGGTGCCAGTCACTGTGCCAAGTGCGTTGTGAACAGCTATGGACACCCGCGCGTGTGTACATTGCTATCTGGAAATGTGCATCCTAACAAGTTAAGAGTAGCCATGTATGTGTATGATAAAGAAATATACACTACGGTGGAGGATAGTGCTAAGAATGTAAACGAAATGACAAATATTTTTAATAGTCAAGAAACAAATCATTTGGCAAGACAATGATGGCTTTTGTCATGTTAGTTTGATTTTTGAATCTAAGTTCAGACTTTTACTTCCTATAATCAATTTCAAATATTTTGGCAAATTTTCCTCAGACTTCAAGTCCATTTTTATTTTCTGATGTGTTTCATCTCGGAAAACTTGTGGCCATGCAGGTCGTACTGCTCTGATCACTCAGAACAAGCCAGATTGTACTTTTGCAGGGACATTCTTATCTTGAGAAATTTTGAAAGTTGATCCTACCCTGTCCCTAAAGAGAACTGACCTTGGGTCTTGGCTGGTTCTGTAGAGATTTGACTCATGCTGTCTTGACTGACTTTTTTCTCTCTGATGTACATGCCTAATCCTCTGTCTTTTGTGATGGAACCATTCGATTATTTTCATGTCTTGATCTTCAGTGAAACAGCCATCGTTTATTGCATGCCTGTAGAGTGCCGACTACCACTATTACAAATACATTTCTTTAAGATTATGTCTCATGTAATCTTCTAGTCAATAGATAAGAAAGAGAACTCTCATAAAAATTAGGAATATGAAGTACAGAGAGATTATGCACCTAAAAGGAAGTGATCATCTCAGTGATAAAGCCAATATCCTTAGACAACAACCAGGGATATTTTATTAATAATTTTGTGTTTCTCCATCTTGAGAACGCTGGAAAATTGGATGGCCAGAGGCCAATGCTCATTTTATTCTAAAGTCTAATCTACAGGTTAAATTATATTCAGTCCTCTTCACAGTTGTTACAACTTCTGGGTTCATAATACCATCCTTGCCTTAGTTTCTCAACACAACTTCTCCAATTTCTCAATATAAGGAAAAAGAGCAGAGGGGAAGGGCATGGACTGTGCCCTCAACCAGGGTTCTAACAAATTAACTCCTCTGTTTATAAGCTGTGTCAGTTTGGGCAATTTATTTAATTTCCCTTAGGCTCAGTTACTATTTTTCTCATCGAGGATAATATCTGTCTTGGGGGGTTGCTATGAGAATCAACTTAATACAAGTGAAATGGTTTGCCACATGCTCTGTACACAACAACTTTGACTTGATTTGGAAATAAAGTCGAGTTGGTAATTCTTTTTGATATTTCTTGAAATTCTGGGGGATAAATATTCAGAAAAATTTGGTCAAGATTTATCAGATCGTTTGTTCTTCTGGGATTCTTCCATAATGCACTCAGTCAGCCATATGTTCAGTCATTAGTTCTACACTCATTTATTTAGCAAGGAAGCAGCATTCAAGGATATTTCATTGAAATTCTTTTTTTCTGAAGTTTTAGCAATTCTGTGAATTTATTTATTTATTTTCCCATTTTATTGTTATGCTTATATCTGATATATAAATATTTACACTGAACTTGAGTTACAAACCCTTCCCTTCTCCTTTATTAACCTCTGACACTCTTCCCCTCCCCATTAGTTCCTAATCCCACCCCCCCTATAAGAGGCTCTGTGCTAAGCAACAATAAGTCAGATTTCTATGTGAACTGACTCACATGTGATGAAATTCATGTCTATATATGACTGAGGCATGAGAAAAGAAATCATAGAGATGAGACAGTGCCTTAGTCTGCTCTGACGTGGGATTGCCCATATCTTCTTTCTGGGAAGCTAGTCTGTGATCAAAGCTTCCTTATTTGCCTCCATCAGTAAAGTTACAAAGTCCACCTGAATAATCAGATCTAGTTCGTCAAAATATGATGGCCCTATAGTTATGTCATAATTGGTTTTCTCTCTTTTTTTGGTTCTTACTTAAAAGCCCCTGATCATATTTCTACTCTATGGTATATAGATTTTACTGGAAGTAGAGTCCTTAATTTATAACGATTATCACTTGACATATTTCTACTAGGCAGGTTTATATATAATATTATTTTTATTCTGTCCAGTTAATCTGATATTTACCTGAAGGTGTGAGCATTTGAGTTAGCTCTCCTAATGACCTCATAGGCATGTTCAGAGCTTTTTTGGTCTTCTGTCATGCCAATCATCATTTTTCAAGGTGGCTAATTTGATAGTTTCAACCTGGTATTTTTCCTCATTCAAATTTTATTGAAGTTATCGTGTTTGCTACAAATCATGTTGTACTGAATAGGGAAATAAAGGGCAAAATACTCAGTTGAAATATAAAGAGTAACAGGACACACTCGAAGCCCCATTGGAGCTTCATGAGGTCCTTGGGCCCAATCTCTTGAAAGATTTTAGGAGGTTACTTGGAAGTACAGCTGGCTGTGTGGAACAACGCTGTGAGAAAAGGCAGAATTGCTGCATCAAGCAGCCACAGTCCAAAACACGTGACCGGGACATTCTCTAGACATTGACCTTTCCTAGGAATCCACCAATGTCTGTGTTCTGCTATTCGTTCCCTCCATTACCTTTATGCCACATTCATTCACTTGTTTAGCATCTGCCTCTTAGTATGTACATTTCATACAGAGGAGAATGTCCCATTCCTACTGTGCTGCTGGAAAACTTCCCCAAATGCTTACTGAGTGACATGAAATGAATAAAATAACCCTGAAGAGATAATGAGATGAAAACAATGAATAAGCTTCATGTAATATGTTTGCTTCTTAAAGGAGATAATTTTGAAT
The DNA here is from genome assembly GCA_004027205.1 of Ctenodactylus gundi. Lineage (NCBI taxonomy): Eukaryota > Metazoa > Chordata > Mammalia > Rodentia > Ctenodactylidae > Ctenodactylus > Ctenodactylus gundi. The sequence continues at coordinate 128,872 of PVKB01004220.1, read as the reverse complement.
TGTAGTGCAAATCAGTTTAACTTTATTTCATTTTATGTTATTTGAGAGAAAATCAGTTTCCAGGGATTTTAACCAGCAAGAGGCAGAACGCCGAGGCACGACCCTGAAGGGAGGGATCACTGGGACAGGACCTGGAAGGATAGATGCTACTTCCTCTCCTCTTTGTTGAACCTGGCTTCCTGATTACAGTGCTGTGAGAAGCAGCCTCCACGTCCGCATCCACCTCTGCAATGTGGCTTCATATTTGCCAACCACCCATGAATGGACTGTGACCTTCTGAGACTGTGAGCTAAAAATAAACTTTTCCTCTTCTAACTTGTGTATGTTGGGTGTTGAGTCACAGCAACAAAAAGGTAACTAAGACAAGTATCATGGAAACTTCACTAATAAAGATTCAAAATAATGGGTAAAGTGTGGAATAAAAACTGGTAAATCATGGGTTCTTTCGTGTTAATCTTTATACCGGTGACTTAAAAAGAAACAGTTGTGTATAGAGTACCCTTCAGATATCAAGCACTGAAAACAGCCTTCGAATACAGAAAAGAATAAGGAATAATCATTATTGCTGAATACTTTCTAGCTAAGTAGAACAAGAGAAATACATAGTTAGGGCAGGATGTGTAAGGGCTAATATCTAAACAAGGTAAAGGATAGGACTCTTAACAGAGATAGAGCGAAGGAGTGCAGGAGAATGAAAAGGGTCTCCAAGTAAAAGACCATTACTAAACTGAGTTCTTGAAATATAAGTAAAGCTTGCACAAGACGACTGAAATGACTCAATTTGAACATGCACACAATACCTCATTTATCATGTGGACTAGCAGAATTGGCTAATCACAATAGAGTGGGAACAACCGCCTTCATTTTTAATGCCTATGTTCTCTGTCCTTGTCCTAGAGAACAACTTGCAATCCATGAGCTTTGTCTTAGGCGTGGACGGGAACAATCCCCTTGTTTCCCATTTAGTTCATGTGTTTCATCAGACAAAGAGATCAATGAATGCTGCACTGGCGTCACGGTCCCTTAAGTAAAGGCTTCTCTCTTTATTCCCTTACTGACTTCAAACCCGGAGTGTGTCATCTCTGTTCCTTATGATCATTTTCTTTTGACTAAGTTCAGGCTCTGTCCTGTTTTAAACTGCTTTCAACATCAACACCAAAATCTTCCTCAAAAGAAATTCAATATTTCCCCTTCACTTTTTTCTATTTTTAGGACTTTTTTTGTGTCCCAGTCCCAGTTGACCAGTGCTTCTTCATGGATGATTTTTTTTCTAGTTCTATATTTATAAATGTCTTTTTCTAAAGCTTTCTAATTGATTTTCACAATATATAATCTATATGAGTACATAAATTTGTCTGCTTTATCTATTAATGAATGTGAAACTCTGAGAATGGTGAAAGACACACAGAGGTACTCAATATGTACGCAAATAAGTAAATTGTTCATGTTTGAGTAGACACTTTGGATTCTCATATTTTTTCTTCTTTCTTTTTGTCTTTCATACAAGATGGATGACAATTTCTTTGTCAGTTATGTGTAGAGAGATGATTTTGAAATTTGGATAGAAATAGATGTTTACTACAAAATAGAAATAAAACATGAGTAGTCTTATAAAGATAGAGCGATTTTAATATTTAAATATATGTGTTTTCTCAGTATATACATTATCTTAATATTAAATATTATATCACCATCATATAATTGGAAACATGACATATAGGATGTACTTTCTGAAAGCAGAACTGTTCAATGGAGATAAAAGATAATGGTTTTTCACATAGTAAACTACATAAGAAGAGATCAGCCTGTGTCTCATTATTTAAAATATTTAAAATATTGAAATATAGTTACCTAAAATTACTGGTAGAAAATACAAACTTAGTTATCAGTTTATGGACTATCTTAGTAAGCTAGAAAGCTATCTTTGTTCCTTTTTTTCTTACTAGGAAAGATTACCTGCTATCCACAAATTATGGAAAGAAAGATTTATTTTAGCAATTTCAGAAGGTCTCAGTCCATTCATGGTCAGCTGACAGTGTTGGGAGCATACGACAATAAGACGTAGTCAGAGAAAGAGTTATTCGTGCCAGGGCAGACAGGAAGCCCAGTGAGGGAGGTAGGACAGAGCCAGCACACATCCCAAGGGATTCGCCTCTTCCAACCAGCTCCCACCTCTTAAAGATAATCTTATGGTTACATAGGATTTCCACGATATCTAAATGCATGAGGATTCTGGAGTCAATATCAAACCCAAACCCTACCATTCTGCCCTTGGTCCCAAAAGACTCATACCTATTTCCTCGTGCAAAATTCATTTAGTCTTTTTCTTAGAGTTGACAAAGTCTTAATACTTCCAGCACTGCTAAAACGTACAAATCCAAAGTCTCTGAGACTCCAGGCAAACCTTCAGTTGCGAGCCTTTGTGAAAATCAAAGAAAAGTTAAACACTTCCAACACGCAGTGGCACAGGGTGACTGACCATTCGATTCCAAAAGGAAAATGAGAATAGGAAGCAATCAGACCAAAGCAAGTTCTAAACTACAGCAAGGAAAGGTTTGAATCCTGTAGCTTCATTAAATCTTCCAGTTCTGTGCTCAGCACTTGGGACAAACTGTGGCAAGATATGAGACCCAAAGGGCTTCAGTGTCCCCATCCCTGAAGCATCTTTTCTGGCTGCCACCTCCATAGCTTCTCCTTTGATCCAGTTCTGCTCATAGCCTAGGGCCTTTCTCGGCAGATGACTGTATTTCTGGCATCTCCAAATTTCTGGAGTCCGACTGCACCTTAGAATTCTCCTTTGCAACTTCATGCACAGCCCTACCGGGGTCGCACTGCCTGGCCTCCAAAGCCTTCTTCTGAAACCTGGGTCGAAGCCTCCGTGGAGACCAACTCTTACATCCTGTGTGAAAACAGCACCGTGAGGATGTCGAGTTCTGCCACTGTTTTGAGCAGCAGCCTGGCCCCTGGACAGTCACTGCTAAGGCCTCTGAGTTCTGAGATGGATTAACTCCTTGAAGATTCACTTTTCCAGGTTGCCCTGCATGCTACTCTGAGGGTCTCTTGTTGAAATCGAAGTTTTTTTCCTTTCCACCTTTTAAATGGTAAAGGGAGGGGCCTTGCTGATTCCTGAGACACCCACAAAACATAATTTCTATAATGCTGATTTCAAGTATTTGGATTCTTTTTAATGCTAATCTCTAACCATCATGTTTTCTGTCTGCCCTATCTTTGTAACCCTTTCCATCTGACAAACTTATGTACATTTAATACCTTTTTCTTCTGCTGTTTTTGCTTGCTTTTCACTCTAGAGTTGTCTAAATACTCTAAACATCCATTAGACAGCCTGAACATTGGGCTGCTTTGAAAATTCTTCCGCCAGATTAAGTAGTTCTTTGCCCTAATTTCAGTTTTAGACAAATTCTTAGGCCAGTGACAAAATGCTCACACACTTCTTGCTAGAGCAGTGTGCAAGATTTTTAGATCAATTGCCGAAAAGACTTCCTTTCTCTCTGAAACTGTTTGAGCCCAGCCTTTCCGATTCCCAGTTTCCTTAGAACTCTTTCTGCCAAATTCTGACCAGAATCTTTCATCAATCTTGTCTCATAGCATTCTTTCCCCCCCCCCCCATTTTATCGATATGTATTAATGGAAAATTTAAGGTTTACAATGAAGTTGAGCATTTTGTGCACCTACAAATCTTGTCAAGGTGACAAGGACTTTCCCACTCTTCTTTTGTCCCTCCCCTTACCCACTCCTCCCTCCCTCCCCACCCAGCCCCCCTGGTTCACTTTGTTTTTCCTTTTAAATTCCATAAGAGTTGTGCTCTAAGTCTCTCATATCAGAGAGACCATTCAATGTTTCACCTTCTGCTTCTGACTCACTTCACTAAGCATGATGTTCTCTAGTTTCTTCCATTTGCCTGTAAAAGCCTCCACGCTGTTGGACTTTATAGATGCATAGTATTCCATTCTGTATAAATACCACAGTTTGTGTATCCACTGGTCTGTTGATGGGTATTTTGGTGACTTTCATATTTTAGCTATTGTTAGTTGTGCTGCTATGAACATGGGTATACATGTGTCTCTGTTATGTGTTGTTTTGACCTCTTTTGGATATATTCCCAGGAGGGGTGTTGCTGGATCGAAGGGGATATTTATTTCTAGTCTGGTGAGAGATCTCCATACTGCTTTCCAGAGTGGTTGTACGAATTTACATTCCCACCAGCAGTGCAGGAGGGTTCTTTTCTCCCCACAGCCTCGTCGGCACTGATTACTATTTGACTTGTTGATATAGGCCATTCTGTCTGGACAATGCTACCTAAACTGATATACAGATTCAATGCAATTCCTATCAAAATACCTTTAAGTTTCCTCAAAGAACTTGAAACAACAATTCTTAAATTCATATGGAACCAAGAGAGACCAAGAATAGCCAAAGCAATCCTGAGCAACAAGACCAAGTCAGGAGGCATTACAGTTCCAGACATCAAGCTGTACTGTAAAGCAATAGTTGTAAGAACAATTTGGTACTGGCACAAAAATAGACAGACCAGTGGAACAGAATTAAAGATGCAGAGGCAAACTCGTAGCATTCTAAGACTTGTCTACCAGCATCTTCCAACATTTTAAAACTCCTACCTCAAACAAATTCTAAAGACTTCTGAACCACATTGTTGTGTAAGTCACAGCAATAACTCAACTGATCTAGTACTGATTTCAGTCTTGGTTAGATTTTCATTTCTGGAATACCCAACATTCACAATTTAGGGGAGGAGAGATTTATTTTAGATCATGTCTTCAGAAAGCTTAGTTCCACTCATGGGCACGTGGCAATGGCGGCAACACAGAGCACAGCTGGAGGCAGAGCTGGCTGTGGCCTGGTAGAAAGCAAGCCAAGTGGTTGAGTAAGGGTGGAGTCAGCAGGCAACCTTCCGTGTCATGTCCCAGGACCTGCCTCTTCTGGGTCAAGTCCCAGCGTTCCATTCCTCCCAACTGGGCCCTACCTACTTAATAGTATATGGCTCCATAGGAATTTCCTGATATCCAAATACATAAGGCTTTTCGGGGGCATTCTAGATCCAAACATAAAACTATCTGAGAAAGACTGTCTAAGTTTAGACTGTTACAACAAATCACCCTAGAATGAAAGGCTTATTTGTTTGTTACAGTTCTGAGCTGAGGGCACCAAAGGATCTGATACTGCTAAAGGCCCTCTTTCAAGTTGAAGACTACTCACTTTTAGAAGTCATGGGTGAGTTTTCTAGCCTTTTCTTATAAGGAGACGCATTGCATTGGTGAAGATTATATTCTTATAGCCTAACAATGTCACTAAAGTTCTCTCCACATCCTATCACGTCAGAGATTAAAAATCAACATATGAATTTTGGGCTGTCACATTAAACATGCCTGTAATTCATCCTGCTAATTTAGCATGATATAGCTGATAAGTAGTGGTCCTGCTTTTATTTTTTTTTCTTATCTCATCATCAATGGGGCTGCTGTTGATTCCATTGAATGAATGCATAATTTTGTTTGAAAATGAATATCCAAAATTGGAGGTATAGCTCATTGCACTTGCTTAGCTTGTTGGAGGTCCTGAGTCTCGATTTCAGCAGAGAAAATAAACCAAACCAAACTGGAAACAGAAGGTGAGTAAGAGTGAGAGATCAAAGAGAGAAGGAAGGAAAACCAAAATAAAGGAAGAAAAGAAATGACAAAAGAAGAGAGGAGAAGAGAGAGAAAGGAGGGAGGGAGGTAAGGAGGAAGGAAGGGACAGAACAAAAACCTGGTTGACAAAAGTTTCCACCATAATTCCTAAGAACTGTGCTTCTAAACTCCCCAAAACCTAAAACCATATGTTGAGATCATTATCTAGGGACTAGGTAAATTTGTTAATAAGAAATACATGATGTGTATTTAACCATCATCTGTTTAATTCTCAGTTTCAATAAGAAATTATATCCTAGTATGTTTACTGAAGGTAAAAAAGTAGTATTTTAAGAATTTAATAAGAAACTAAAGATAAAGCTTAGTGGAAGAGTGCTTGCCTAAGACCCCTGCATCACCAAAAGAAAAAATAAACAAAGGCATAATTTCTGCCGTTTTATGAACATTTAAACTGACTGCTCTCTAACATTTTCTGTCTCCTTAAATATTGGATCACTCACGTCTATTCACAAATTTTCTCAAAATAGTTTTCTCTAATTTTGTGGACATACCCCTCGTTGCCTTCAGAGCACGACTGAAAGTCAATTGGTACAATTAGCATTGCAACTGAAATCCAAACAGCAGGACACAAGGCCTTGTTCACTATTTTGTAACCACATGACATTAAGTAAATAATTTGGTTTTTTCTAAGTTTTACAGGGACGAGACATGACAAATGATAAAAGGTAAGATCATCTACTAGTACACTTACGGTTCTTACATTTTTCCCAATTTTATTGATATGCATACGTGCAAAATTTAAGGTTTACAATGGAGTTGAGCATTTTGTGCA